>JALBCY010000305.1:0-29207 GCA_023079485.1 Archilochus colubris | reverse complement strand
GTTTCAGACGAGGCCAATCAGCTGTTGAGGAGGCAGCAGCCAGCACTGTGGAGAGAGAGAGAAAAAAAGGCTGCGAAGCGATGCTCCAACCATACTCTGCCGCTGGTGTCTGACAACACCGACACAGGGCATTGCAGAGAGGGATAGAAGAAATGGCTGCAAAGAGCCCCTCCACTGACCTTCTTCTCCTGGTTTCAGACGAGGCCAATCCGCTGTTAGGAAGACAGCAACCAGCACTGTCAAGAGGAAAAGAAAAAAAGGCTGCGAAGAGATGCTCCAACCATACTCTACCGCTGGTGTCAGGCAAGGCCGACAGCCAGCACTAACAGGAGGGATAGAAGACATGGCTGCAAAGAGCCTTCTCACCCACCTTCTTCTGCTGGTTTCAGACGAGGCTAATCAGCTGTTGAGGAGGCAGCAGCCAGCACTGTGGAGAGGGAGAGAAAAAAAAGCCTGCGAAGATATGCTCCAACCATACTCTGCCGCTGGTGTCTGGCAACACCGACACAGGGCATTGCAGAGAGGGATCGAAGAAATGGCTGCAAAGAGCCTCCCCAGCCACCTTCTCCTGGTGGTTTCAGACGAAGCACATCATTTATTGAGGAGACAACAGCCAGCACTGTCAAAAGGAAAAGAAAAAAAGGCTGAGAAGCGATGCTCTAACCATACTCTGCCGCAGTGTCAGGCAACACCAACACCGAGCACTAAGGACACGCATAGAAGACATGGCTGCAAAGAGCCTTCTCACCCACCTTCTTCTGCTGGTTTCAGACGAGGATAATCAGCTGTTGTGGAGGCAGCAGCCAGCACTGTGGAGAGGGAGAGAAAAAAAGGCTGCGAAGACCTGCTCCAACCATACTCTGCCAATGGTGTCAGGCAAGGCCGACACCCGGCACTTGGGAGTGGGATAGATGAAATGGCTGCAAAGAGCCCCTCCACTGACCTTCTTCTGCTGCTGGTTTCAGACGAGGCCAATCAGCTGTTGAGGAGGCAGCAGCCAGCACTGTGGAGAGAGAGAGAAAAAAAGGCTGCGAAGCGATGCTCCAACCATACTCTGCCGCTGGTGTCTGACAACACCGACACAGGGCATTGCAGAGAGGGATAGAAGAAATGGCTGCAAAGAGCCCCTCCACTGACCTTCTTCTCCTGGTTTCAGACGAGGCCAATCAGCTGTTAGGAAGACAGCAGCCAGCACTGTCAAGAGGAAAAGAAAAAAAGGCTGCGAAGAGATGCTCCAACCATACTCTACCGCTGGTGTCAGGCAAGGCCGACAGCCAGCACTAACAAGAGGGATAGAAGACATGGCTGCAAAGAGCCTTCTCACGCACCTTCTTCTGCTGGTTTCAGACGAGGCTAATCAGCTGTTGAGGAGGCAGCAGACAGCACTGTGGAGAGGGAGAGAAAAAAAAGGCTGCGAAGAGATGCTCCAACCATACTCTGCCGCTGGTGTCTGGCAACACCGACACAGGGCATTGCAGAGAGGGATAGAAGAAATGGCTGCAAAGAGCCTCCCCACCCACCTTCTCCTGGTGGTTTCAGACGAAGCACATCATTTATTGAGGAGACAACAGCCAGCACTGTCAAAAGGAAAAGAAAAAAAGGCTGCGAAGCGATGCTCCAACCATACTCTGCCGCTGGTGTCAGGCAACACCAACACCCAGCACTAAGGACAGGCATAGAAGACATGGCTGCAAAGAGCCTTCTCACCCACCTTCTTCTGCTGGTTTCAGACGAGGCTAATCAGCTGTTGTGGAGGCAGCAGCCAGCACTGTGGAGAGGGAGAGAAAAAAAGGCTGCGAAGAGATGCTCCAACCATACTCTGCCGCTGGTGTCTGGCAAGGCCAACACCCAGAACTGGAGAAAGGGATAGAAGAAGTGGCTGCAAAGAGCCTCCCCACCCACCTTCTTCTCCTAGTTCTGTCTGGCGAGGCCAATCAGCTGACAAGAAGGAAGGTCCCAGTACTGTAGAGAGGGAGAAAAGAAAAGGCTGCGAAGCGCCGCTCCAACCATACTCTTCCGCTGGTGTCAGGCAGGGCCGAAACCCAGCACTAAGGACAGGGATAGAAGAAATGGCTGCAAAGAGCCTCCCAACTCACCTTCTTCTTCTGCTGGTTTCAGACGAGGCCAATCACCTGTTGAGAAGACAGCAGCCAGCACTGCCAAGAGGAAAAGAAAAAAAGGCTGCGAAGAGATGCTCCAACCATACTCTACCGCTGGTGTCAGGCAAGGCCGACAGCCAGCACTAACAAGAGGGATAGAAGACATGGCTGCAAAGAGCCTTCTCACGCACCTTCTTCTGCTGGTTTCAGACGAGGCTAATCAGCTGTTGAGGAGGCAGCAGCCAGCACTGTGGAGAGGGAGAGAAAAAAAGGCTGCGAAGCGATGCTCCAACCATACTCTGCCGCTGGTGTCTGGCAAGGCCGACACCCAGCACTAAGGATAAGGATAGAAGAAATGGCTGCAAAGAGCCCCTCCACTGACCTTCTTCTCCTGGTTTCAGACGAGGCCAATCAGCTGTTGGGAAGACAGCAGCCAGCACTGTCAAGAGGAAAAGAAAAAAAGGCTGCGAAGCGATGCTCCAACCATACTCTTCCGCTGGTGTCAGGCAAGGCCAACAGCCAGCACTAAGGAGAGGGATAGAAGACATGGCTGCAAAGAGCCTCCCCACTCACCTTCTCCTGGTGGTTGCAGGCGAAGCCGATCAGCTGACAAGAAGGAAGGGCCCAGTACTGTGGAGAGGAGGAGAAAAAAAGGCTGCGAAGACCTGCTCCAACCATACTCTGCCACTGGTGTCAGGCAAGGCCGACACCCGGCACTTGGGAGTGGGATAGATGAAATGGCTGCAAAGAGCCCCTCCACTGACCTTCTTCTGCTGCTGGTTTCAGACGAGGCCAATCAGCTGTTGAGAAGACAGCAGCCAGCACTGTCAAGAGGAAAAGAAAAAAAGGCTGCGAAGCGATGCTCCAACCATACTCTGCCGCTGGTGTCAGGCAAGGCCGACAGCCAGCACTAACGAGAGGGATAGAAGACATGGCTGCAAAGAGCCTTCTCACGCACCTTCTTCTGCTGGTTTCAGACGAGGCTAATCAGCTGTTGAGGAGGCAGCAGCCAGCACTGTGGAGAGGGAGAGAAAAAAAGGCTGCGAAGAGATGCTCCAACCATACTCTGCCGCTGGTGTCTGGCAAGGCCGAAACCCAGCCCTAAGGAGAAGGATAGAAGAAATGGCTGCAAAGAGCCTCCCCACCCACCTTCTTCTCCTACTGCTTTCAGACGAGGCCAATCAGCTGATGAGAAGGAAGCAGCCAGCACTGTAGAGAGGAAAAGAAAAAAAGGCTGCGAAGCGACGCTCCAACCATACTCTGCCGCTGGTGTCAGGCAAGGCCGACACACGGCACTAAGGAGAGGGATAGAAGAAATGGCTGCAAAGAGCCCCTCCACTCACCTTCTTCTCCTGGTTTCAGACGAGGCCAATCAGCTGTTGGGAAGACAGCAGCCAGCACTGTCAAGAGGAAAAGAAAAAAAGGCTGCGAAGCGATGCTCCAACCATACTCTTCCGCTGGTGTCAGGCAAGGCCAACAGCCAGCACTAAGGAGAGGGATAGAAGACATGGCTGCAAAAAGCCTTCTCACCCACCTTCTCCTGGTGGTTGCAGGCGAAGCCGATCAGCTGACAAGAAGGAAGGGCCCAGTACTGTGGAGAGGAGGAGAAAAAAAGGCTGCGAAGACCTGCTCCAACCATACTCTGCCACTGGTGTCAGGCAAGGCCGACACCCGGCACTTGGGAGTGGGATAGATGAAATGGCTGCAAAGAGCCCCTCCACTGACCTTCTTCTCTGCTGGTTTCAGACGAGGCCAATCAGCTGTTGAGAAGACAGCAGCCAGCACTGTCAAGAGGAAAAGAAAAAAAGGCTGCGAAGAGATGCTCCAACCATACTCTACCGCTGGTGTCAGGCAAGGCCGACAGCCAGCACTAACAAGAGGGATAGAAGACATGGCTGCAAAGAGCCTTCTTACGCACCTTCTTCTGCTGGTTTCAGACGAGGCTAATCAGCTGTTGAGGAGGCAGCAGCCAGCACTGTGGAGAGGGAGAGAAAAAAAGGCTGCGAAGAGATGCTCCAACCATACTCTGCCGCTGGTGTCTGGCAACACCGACACAGGGCATTGCAGAGAGGGATAGAAGAAATGGCTGCAAAGAGCCTCCCCACCCACCTTCTCCTGGTGGTTTCAGACGAAGCACATCATTTATTGAGGAGACAACAGCCAGCACTGTCAAAAGGAAAAGAAAAAAAGGCTGCGAAGCGATGCTCCAACCATACTCTGCCGCTGGTGTCAGGCAACACCAACACCCAGCACTAAGGACAGGCATAGAAGACATGGCTGCAAAGAGCCTTCTCACCCACCTTCTTCTGCTGGTTTCAGACGAGGCTAATCAGCTGTTGTGGAGGCAGCAGCCAGCACTGTGGAGAGGGAGAGAAAAAAAGGCTGCGAAGAGATGCTCCAACCATACTCTGCCGCTGGTGTCTGGCAAGGCCAACACCCAGAACTGGAGAAAGGGATAGAAGAAGTGGCTGCAAAGAGCCTCCCCACCCACCTTCTTCTCCTAGTTCTGTCTGGCGAGGCCAATCAGCTGACAAGAAGGAAGGTCCCAGTACTGTAGAGAGGGAGAAAAGAAAAGGCTGCGAAGCGCCGCTCCAACCATACTCTGCCGCTGGTGTCAGGCAGGGCCGAAACCCAGCACTAAGGACAGGGATAGAAGAAATGGCTGCAAAGAGCCTCCCAACTCACCTTCTTCTTCTGCTGGTTTCAGACGAGGCCAATCACCTGTTGAGAAGACAGCAGCCAGCACTGCCAAGAGGAAAAGAAAAAAAGGCTGCGAAGAGATGCTCCAACCATACTCTACCGCTGGTGTCAGGCAAGGCCGACAGCCAGCACTAAGGAGAGGGATAGAAGACATGGCTGCAAAGAGCCTTCTCACGCACCTTCTTCTGCTGGTTTCAGACGAGGCTAATCAGCTGTTGAGGAGGCAGCAGCCAGCACTGTGGAGAGAGAGAGAAAAAAAGGCTGCGAAGAGATGCTCCAACCATACTCTGCCGCTGGTGTCTGGCAACACCGACACAGGGCATTGCAGAGAGGGATAGAAGAAATGGCTGCAAAGAGCCTCCCCACCCACCTTCTCCTGGTGGTTTCAGACGAAGCACATCATATTGAGGAGACAACAGCCAGCACTGTCAAAAGGAAAAGAAAAAAAGGCTGCGAAGAGATGCTCCAACCATACTCTGCCGCTGGTGTCAGGCAAGGCCGACACCCAGCACTAAGGACAGGGATAGAAGAAATGGCTGCAAAGAGCCTTCCCACTCACCTTCTTCTGCTGGTTTCAGACGAGGCCAATCAGCTGTTGAGAAGACAGCAGCCAGCACTGTCAAGAGGAAAAGAAAAAAAGGCTGCGAAGAGATGCTCCAACCATACTCTGCCGCTGGTGTCAGGCAAGGCCGACAGCCAGCACTAAGGAGAGGGATAGAAGACATGGCTGCAAAGAGCCTTCTCACCCACCTTCTTCTGCTGGTTTCAGACGAGGCTAATCAGCTGTTGAGGAGGCAGCAGCCAGCACTGTGGAGAGGGAGAGAAAAAAGGCTGCGAAGCGATGCTCCAACCATACTCTGCCGCTGGTGTCTGGCAAGGCCGACACCCAGCACTAAGGATAAGGATAGAAGAAATGGCTGCAAAGAGCCCCTCCACTGACCTTCTTCTCCTGGTTTCAGACGAGGCCAATCACCTGTTGGGAAGACAGCAGCCAGCACTGTCAAGAGGAAAAGAAAAAAAGGCTGCGAAGCGATGCTCCAACCATACTCTGCCGCTGGTGTCAGGCAAGGCCAACAGCCAGCACTAACAAGAGGGATAGAAGACATGGCTGCAAAGAGCCTTCTCACCCACCTTCTTCTGCTGGTTTCAGACGAGGCTAATCAGCTGTTGAGGAGGCAGCAGCCAGCACTGTGGAGAGGGAGAGAAAAAAAGGCTGCGAAGAGATGCTCCAACCATACTCTGCCGCTGGTGTCTGGCAAGGCCAACACCCAGAACTGGAAAAAGGGATAGAAGAAGTGGCTGCAAAGAGCCTCCCCACCCACCTTCTTCTCCTAGATCTGTCTGGCGAGGCCAATCAGCTGACAAGAAGGAAGGTCCCAGTACTGTAGAGAGGGAGAAAAGAAAAGGCTGCGAAGCGCCGCTCCAACCATACTCTGCCGCTGGTGTCAGGCAGGGCCGAAACCCAGCACTAAGGACAGGGATAGAAGAAATGGCTGCAAAGAGCCTCCCAACTCACCTTCTTCTTCTGCTGGTTTCAGACGAGGCCAATCACCTGTTGAGAAGACAGCAGCCAGCACTGTCAAGAGGAAAAGAAAAAAAGGCTGCGAAGCGATGCTCCAACCATACTCTACCGCTGGTGTCAGGCAAGGCCGACAGCCAGCACTAAGGAGAGGGATAGAAGACATGGCTGCAAAAAGCCTTCTCACCCACCTTCTCCTGGTGGTTGCAGGCGAAGCCGATCAGCTGACAAGAAGGAAGGGCCCAGTACTGTGGAGAGGAGGAGAAAAAAAGGCTGCGAAGACCTGCTCCAACCATACTCTGCCACTGGTGTCAGGCAAGGCCGACACCCGGCACTTGGGAGTGGGATAGATGAAATGGCTGCAAAGAGCCCCTCCACTGACCTTCTTCTGCTGCTGGTTTCAGACGAGGCCAATCAGCTGTTGAGAAGACAGCAGCCAGCACTGTCAAGAGGAAAAGAAAAAAAGGCTGCGAAGAGATGCTCCAACCATACTCTGCCGCTGGTGTCAGGCAAGGCCGACAGCCAGCACTAAGGAGAGGGATAGAAGAAATGGCTGCAAAGAGCCTTCTCACGCACCTTCTTCTGCTGGTTTCAGACGAGGCCAATCAGCTGTTGAGAAGCCAGCACTGTGGAGGAGAGAAAAAGAAAGCTGCGAGATGCTCCAACCATACTCTGCCGCTGGTGTCTGGCAACACCGACACAGGGCACTACAGAGAGGGATAGAAGAAATGGCTGCAAAGAGCCTCCCCACACCTTCTTCTTCTGCTGGTTTCAGACGAGGCCAATCATCTGTTGAGAAGACAGCAGCCAGCACTGTCAAAGGAAAAGAAAAAAAGGCTTGACGATGCTCCCCACCACTCTCCGCTGGTGTCAGGCAAGGCCGACAGCCAGCACTAACAAGAGGGATAGAAGACATGGCTGCAAAGAGCCTTCTCACGCACCTTCTTCTGCTGGTTTCAGACGAGGCTAATCAGCTGTTGAGGAGGCAGCAGCCAGCACTGTGGAGAGAGAGAGAAAAAAAGGCTGCGAAGCGATGCTCCAACCATACTCTGCCGCTGGTGTCTGGCAACACCGACACAGGGCATTGCAGAGAGGGATAGAAGAAATGGCTGCAAAGAGCCCCTCCACTGACCTTCTTCTCCTGGTTTCAGACGAGGCCAATCCGCTGTTAGGAAGACAGCAGCCATCACTGTCAAGAGGAAAAGAAAAAAAGGCTGCGAAGCGATGCTCCAACCATACTCTGCCGCTGGTGTCAGGTAGGGCCGAAACCCAGCAATAAGGACAGGGATAGAAGAAATGGCTGCAAAGAGCCTCCCAACTCACCTTTTTCTTCTGCTGGTTTCAGACAAGGCCAATCACCTGTTGAGAAGACAGCAGCCAGCACTGTCAAGAGGAAAAGAAAAAAAGGCTGCGAAGAGATGCTCCAACCATACTCTACCGCTGGTGTCAGGCAAGGCCGACAGCCAGCACTAAGGAGAGGGATAGAAGACATGGCTGCAAAGAGCCTTCTCACCAACCTTCTTCTGCTGGTTTCAGACGAGGCTAATCAGCTGTTGCGGAGGCAGCAGCCAGCACTGTGGAGAGGGAGAGAAAAAAAGGCTGCGAAGCGATGCTCCAACCATACTCTGCCGCTGGTGTCTGGCAAGGCCGACACCCAGCACTAAGCATAGGGATAGAAGAAATGGCTGCAAAGAGCCCCTCCACTGACCTTCTTCTGCTGCTGGTTTCAGACGAGGCCAATCAGCTGTTGAGAAGACAGCAGCCAGCACTGTCAAGAGGATAAGAAAAAAAGGCTGCGAAGAGATGCTCCAACCATACTCTGCCGCTGGTGTCAGGCAAGGCCGACAGCCAGCACTAACAAGAGGGATAGAAGACATGGCTGCCAAGAGCCTTCTTACGCACCTTCTTCTGCTGGTTTCAGACGAGGCTAATCAGCTGTTGAGGAGGCAGCAGCCAGCACTGTGGAGAGGGAGAGAAAAAAAGGCTGCGAAGAGATGCTCCAACCATACTCTGCCGCTGGTGTCTGGCAACACCGACACAGGGCATTGCAGAGAGGGATAGAAGAAATGGCTGCAAAGAGCCTCCCCACCCACCTTCTCCTGGTGGTTTCAGACGAAGCACATCATTTATTGAGGAGACAACAGCCAGCACTGTCAAAAGGAAAAGAAAAAAAGGCTGCAAAGCGATGCTCCAACCATACTCTGCCGCTGGTGTCAGGCAGGGCCGAAAACCAGCACTAAGGACAGGGATAGAAGAAATGGCTGCAAAGAGCCTCCCAACTCACCTTCTTCTTCTGCTGGTTTCAGACGAGGCCAATCAGCTGTTGGGAAGACAGCAGCCAGCACTGTCAAGAGGAAAAGAAAAAAAGGCTGCGAAGCGATGCTCAAACCATACTCTTCCGCTGGTGTCAGGCAAGGCCAACAGCCAGCACTAAGGAGAGGGATAGAAGACATGGCTGCAAAAAGCCTTCTCACCCACCTTCTCCTGGTGGTTGCAGGCGAAGCCGATCAGCTGACATGAAGGAAGGGCCCAGTACTGTGGAGAGGAGGAGAAAAAAAGGCTGCGAAGACCTGCTCCAACCATACTCTGCCGCTGGTGTCAGGCAAGGCCGACACCCGGCACTTGGGAGTGGGATAGATGAAATGGCTGCAAAGAGCCCCTCCACTGACCTTCTTCTGCTGCTGGTTTCAGACGAGGCCAATCAGCTGTTGAGAAGACAGCAGCCAGCACTGTCAAGAGGAAAAGAAAAAAAGGGTGCGAAGAGATGCTCCAACCATACTCTGCCGCTGGTGTCAGGCAAGGCCAACAGCCAGCACTAACAAGAGGGATAGAAGACATGGCTGCAAAGAGCCTTCTTACGCACCTTCTTCTGCTGGTTTCAGACAAGGCTAATCAGCTGTTGAGGAGGCAGCAGACAGCACTGTGGAGAGGGAGAGAAAAAAAAGGCTGCGAAGAGATGCTCAAACCATACTCTGCCGCTGGTGTCTGGCAACACTGACACAGGGCATTGCAGAGAGGGATAGAAGAAATGGCTGCAAAGAGCCTCCCCACCCACCTTCTCCTGGTGGTTTCAGACGAAGCACATCATTTCTTGAGGAGACAACAGCCAGCACTGTCAAAAGGAAAAGAAAAAAAGGCTGCGAAGCGATGCTCCAACTATACTCTGCCGCAGTGTCAGGCAAGGCCAACAGCCAGCACTAAGGACAGGCGTAGAAGACATGGCTGCAGAGAGCCTTTTCACCCACCTTCTTCTGCTGGTTTCAGACGAGGCTAATCAGGTGTTTTGGAGGCAGCAGCCAGCACTGTGGAGAGGGAGAGAAAAAAAGGCTGCGAAGAGATGCTCCAACCATAATCTGCCGCTGGTGTCTGGCAAGGCCAACAGCCAGAACTGGAGAAAGGGATAGAAGAAGTGGCTGCAAAGAGCCTCCCCACCCACCTTCTTCTCCTAGTTCTGTCTGGCGAGGCCAATCAGCTGACAAGAAGGAAGGTCCCAGTACTGTAGAGAGGGAGAAAAGAAAAGGCTGCGAAGCGCCGCTCCAACCATACTCTGCCGCTGGTGTCAGGCAGGGCCGAAACCCAGCACTAAGGACAGGGATAGAAGAAATGGCTGCAAAGAGCCTCCCAACTCACCTTCTTCTCCTACTGGTTTCAGACGAGGCCAATCACCTGTTGAGAAGACAGCAGCCAGCACTGCCAAGAGGAAAAGAAAAAAAGGCTGCGAAGAGATGCTCCAACCATACTCTACCGCTGGTGTCAAGCAAGGCCGACAGCCAGCACTAAGGAGAGGGATAGAAGACATGGCTGCAAAGAGCCTTCTCACGCACCTTCTTCTGCTGGTTTCAGACGAGGCTAATCAGCTGTTGAGGAGGCAGCAGCGAGCACTGTCAAGAGGAAAAGAAAAAAAGGCTGCGAAGAGATGCTCCAACCATACTCTGCCGCTGGTGTCTGGCAAGGCCGACACCCAGCACTAAGGATAAGGATAGAAGAAATTACTGCAAAGAGCCCCTCCACTGACCTTCTTCTCCTGGTTTCAGACGAGGCCAATCAGCTGATGGTAAGACAGCAGCCAGCACTGTCAAGAGGAAAAGAAAAAAAGGCTGCGAAGCGATGCTCCAACCACACTCTTCCGCTGGTGTCAGGCAAGGCCAACAGCCAGCACTAAGGAGAGGGATAGAAGACACGGCTGCAAAGAGCCTCCCCACTCACCTTCTCCTGGTGGTTGCAGGCGAAGCCGATCAGCTGACAAGAAGGAAGGGCCCAGTACTGTGGAGAGGAGGAGAAAAAAAGGCTGCGAAGACCTGCTCCAACCATACTCTGCCACTGGTGTCAGGCAAGGCCGACACCCGGCACTTGGAAGTGGGATAGATGAAATGGCTGCAAAGAGCCCCTCCACTGACCTTCTTCTGCTGCTGGTTTCAGACGAGGCCAATCAGCTGTTGAGAAGACAGCAGCCAGCACTGTCAAAAGGAAAAGAAAAAAAGGCTGCGAAGCGATGCTCTAAACATACTCTGCCGCTGGTGTCAGGCAAGGCCGACAGCCAGCACTAACAAGAGGGATAGAAGACATGGCTGCAAAGACCCTTCTTACGCACCTTCTTCTGCTGGTTTCAGACGAGGCTAATCAGCTGTTGAGGAGGCAGCAGACAGCACTGTGGAGAGGGAGAGAAAAAAAGGCTGCGAAGAGATGCTCCAACCATACTCTGCCACTGGTGTCTGGCAACACCGACACAGGGCATTGCAGAGAGGGATAGAAGAAATGGCTGCAAAGAGCCTCCCCACCCACCTTCTCCTGGTGGTTTCAGACGAAGCACATCATTTATTGAGGAGACAACAGCCAGCACTGTCAAAAGG
Source organism: Archilochus colubris (assembly GCA_023079485.1). Taxonomy (NCBI): domain Eukaryota; kingdom Metazoa; phylum Chordata; class Aves; order Apodiformes; family Trochilidae; genus Archilochus; species Archilochus colubris. Next base: position 18,039 of record JALBCY010000305.1, on the reverse strand, counting down.
AAAAGAAAAAAAGGCTGCGAAGCGATGCTCCAACCATACTCTGCCGCTGGTGTCAGGCAAGGCCAACAGCCAGCACTAAGGACAGGCATAGAAGACATGGCTGCAGAGAGCCTTCTCACCCACCTTCTTCTGCTGGTTTCAGACGAGGCTAATCAGGTGTTTTGGAGGCAGCAGCCAGCACTGTGGAGAGGGAGAGAAAAAAAGGCTGCGAAGAGATGCTCCAACCATACTCTGCCGCTGGTGTCTGTCAAAGCAAACAGCCAGAACTGGAGAAAGGGATAGAAGAAGTGGCTGCAAAGAGCCTCCCCACCCACCTTCTTCTTCTGCTGGTTTCAGACGAGGCCAATCACCTGTTGAGAAGACAGCAGCCAGCACTGTCAAGAGGAAAAGAAAAAAAGGCTGCGAAGAGATGCTCCAACCATACTCTACCGCTGGTGTCAGGCAAGGCCGACAGCCAGCACTAACAAGAGGGATAGAAGACATGGCTGCAAAGAGCCTTCTCACCGACCTTCTTCTGCTGGTTTCAGACGAGGCTAATCAGCTGTTGAGGAGGCAGCAGCCAGCACTGTGGAGAGGGAGAGAAAAAAAGGCTGCGAAGCGATGCTCCAACCATACTCTACCGCTGGTGTCAGACAAGGCCGACAGCCAGCACTAAGGAGAGGGATAGAAGACATGGCTGCAAAGAGCCCCTCCACTGACCTTCTTCTCCTGGTTTCAGACGAGGCCAATCAGCTGTTGGGAAGACAGCAGCCAGCAATGTCTAGAGGAAAAGAAAAAAAGGCTGCGAAGCGATGCTTCAACCATACTCTTCCGCTGGTGTCAGGCAAGGCCAACAGCCAGCACTAACAAGAGGGATAGAAGACATGGCTGCAAAGAGCCTCCCCACTCACCTTCTCTTGGTGGTTGCAGGCGAAGCCGATCAGCTGACAAGAAGGAAGGGCCCAGTACTGTGGAGAGGAGGAGAAAAAAAGGCTGCGAAGACCTGCTCCAACCATACTCTGCCACTGGTGTCAGGCAAGGCCGACACCCGGCACTTGGGAGTGGGATAGATGAAATGGCTGCAAAGAGCCCCTCCACTGACCTTCTTCTGCTGCTGGTTTCAGACGAGGCCAATCAGCTGTTGAGAAGACAGCAGCCAGCACTGTCAAGAGGAAAAGAAAAAAAGGCTGCGAAGAGATGCTCCAACCATACTCTGCCGCTGGTGTCAGGCAAGGCCGACAGCCAGCACTAACAAGAGGGATAGAAGAAATGGCTGCAAAGAGCCTCCCAACTCACCTTCTTCTTCTGCTGGTTTCAGACGGGGCAAATCACCTGTTGAGAAGACAGCAGCCAGCACTGCCAAGAGGAAAAGAAAAAAAGGCTGCGAAGAGATGCTCCAACCATACTCTACCTCTGGTGTCAGGCAAGGCCGACAGCCAGCACTAACAAGAGGGATAGAAGACATGGCTGCAAAGAGCCTTCTCACCCACCTTCTTCTGCTGGTTTCAGACGAGGCTAATCAGCTGTTGAGGAGGCAGCAGCCAGCACTGTGGAGAGGGAGAGAAAAAAAGGCTGCGAAGCGATGCTCCAACCATACTCTGCCGCTGGTGTCTGGCAAGGCCGACACCCAGCCCTAAGGATAAGGATAGAAGAAATGGCTGCAAAGAGCCCCTCCACTGACCTTCTTCTCCTGGTTTCAGACGAGGCCAAACAGCTGTTGGGAAGACAGCAGCCAGCACTGTCAAGAGGAAAAGAAAAAAAGGCTGCGAAGAGATGCTCCAACCATACTCTTCCGCTGGTGTCAGGCAAGGCAAACAGCCAGCACTAAGGAGAGGGATAGAAGACATGGCTGCAAAGAGCCTCCCCACTCACCTTCTCCTGGTGGTTGCAGGCGAAGCCGATCAGCTGACAAGAAGGAAGGGCCCAGTACTGTGGAGAGGAGGAGAAAAAAAGGCTGCGAAGACCTGCTCCAACCATACTCTGCCGCTGGTGTGAGGCAAGGCCGACACCCGGCACTTGGGAGTGGGATAGATGAAATGGCTGCAAAGAGCCCCTCCACTGACCTTCTTCTGCTGCTGGTTTCAGACGAGGCCAATCAGCTGTTGAGAAGACAGCAGCCAGCACTGCCAAGACGAAAAGAAAAAAAGGCTGCGAAGAGATGCTCCAACCATACTCTGCCGCTGGTGTCTGGCAACACCGACACAGGGCATTGCAGAGAGGGATATAAGAAATGGCTGCAAAGAGTCCCTCCACTGACCTTCTTCTCCTGGTTTCAGACGACGCCAATCAGCTGTTGGGAAGACAGCAGCCATCACTGTCAAGAGGAAAAGAAAAAAAGGCTGCGAAGCGATGCTCCAACCATACTCTTCCGCTGGTGTCAGGCAAGGCCGACAGCCAGCACTAACAAAAGGGATAGAAGACATGGCTGCAAAGAGCCTTCTCACGCACCTTCTTCTGCTGGTTTCAGACGAGGCTAATCAGCTGTTGATGAGGCAGCAGCCAGCACTGTGGAGAGGGAGAGAAAAAAAGGCTGCGAAGAGATGCTCAAACCATACTCTGCCGCTGGTGTCAGGCAAGGCCAACAGCCAGCACTAAGGAGAGGGACAGAAGACATGGCTGCAAAGAGCCTCAACACTCACCTTCTCCTGTTGGTTGCAGGCGAAGCCGATCAGCTGACATGAAGGAAGGGCCCAGTACTGTGGAGAGGAGGAGAAAAAAAGGCTGCGAAGACCTGCTCCAACCATACTCTGCCACTGGTGTCAGGCAAGGCCGACACCCGGCACTTGGGAGTGGGATAGATGAAATGGCTGCAAAGAGCCCCTCCGCTGACCTTCTTCTGCTGCTGGTTTCAGACGAGGCCAATCAGCTGTTGAGAAGACAGCAGCCAACACTGTCAAAAGGAAAAGAAAAAAAGGCTGCGAAGAGATGCTCCAACAATACTCTGCCGCTGGTGTCAGGCAAGGCCGACAGCCAGCACTAACAAGAGGGATAGAAGACATGGCTGCAAAGAGCCTTCTCACGCACCTTCTTCTGCTGGTTTCAGACGAGGCTAATCAGCTGTTGAGGAGGCAGCAGCCAGCACTGTGGAGAGAGAGAGAAAAAAAGGCTGCGAAGCGATGCTCCAACCATACTCTGCCGCTGGTGTCTGGCAATACCGACACAGGGCATTGCAGAGAGGGATAGAAGAAATGGCTACAAAGAGCCTCCCCAGCCACCTTCTCCTGGTGGTTTCAGAGGAAGCACATCATTTATTGAGGAGACAACAGCCAGCACTGTCAAAAGGAAAAGAAAAAAAGGCTGCGAAGCGATGCTCCAACCATACTCTGCCGCTGGTGTCAGGCAACACCGACACCAAGCACTAAGGACAGGGATAGAAGAAATGGCTGCAAAGAGCCTTCCCACTAACCTTCTTCTGCTGCTCGCTTCAGACGAGGCCAATCAGCTGTTGAGAAAACAGCAGCCAGCACTGTCAAGTGGAAAAGAAAAAAAGGCTGCGAAGAGATGCTCCAACCATACTCTACCACTGGTGTCAGGCAAGGCCGACACCCGGCACTTGGGAGTGGGATAGATGAAATGGCTGCAAAGAGCCCCTCCACTGACCTTCTTCTACTGCTGGTTTCAGACGAGGCCAATCAGCTGTTGAGAAGACAGCAGCCAGCACTGTCAAGAGGAAAAGAAAAAAAGGCTGCGAAGAGATGCTCCAACCATACTCTGCCGCTGGTGTCAGGCAAGGCCGACAGCCAGCACTGGGGAGAGGGATAGAAGAAATGGCTGCAAAGAGCCTTCTCACGCACCTTCTTCTGCTGGTTTCAGACGAGGCTAATCAGCTGTTGAGGAGGCAGCAGCCAGCACTGTGGAGAGGGAGAGAAAAAAAGGCTGCGAAGAGATGCTCCAACCATACTCTGCCGCTGGTGTCAGACAAGGTCGACACCCAGCACTAAGGACAGGGATAGAAGAAATGGCTGCAAAGATCCTTCCCACTCACCTTCTTCTGCTGCTGGTTTCAGACGAGGCCAATCAGCTGTTGAGAAGACAGCAGCCAGCACTGTCAAGAGGAAAAGAAAAAAAGGCTGCGAAGAGATGCTTCAACCATACTCTACCGCTGGTGTCAGGCAAGGCCGACAGCGAGCACTAACAAGAGGGATAGAAGACATGGCTGCAAAGAGCCTTCTCACCCACCTTCTTCTGCAGGTTTCACACGAGGCTAATCAGCTGTTTATGAGGCAGCAGCCAGCGCTGTGGAGAGGGAGAGAAAAAAAGGCTGCGAAGAGATGCTCCAACCATACTCTGCCGCTGGTGTCTGGCAAGGAAAACAGCCAGCACTGGAGAGAGGGATAGAAGAAATGGCTGAAAAGAGCCTCCCCACCCACCTTCTTCTCCTAGTTCTTTCTGGCGAGGCCAATCAGCTGACAAGAAGGAAGGTCCCAGTACTGTAGAGAGAGAGAAAAGAAAAGGCTGCGAAGCGCTGCTCCAACCATACTCTTCCGCTGGTGTCAGGCAGGGCCGAAACCCAGCAATAAGGACAGGGATAGAAGAAATGGCTGCAAAGAGCCTCCCAACTCACCTTTTTCTTCTGCTGGTTTCAGACAAGGCCAAGCACCTGTTGAGAAGACAGCAGCCAGCACTGTCAAGAGGAAAAGAAAAAAAGGCTGCGAAGCGATGCTCCAACCATACTCTACCGCTGGTGTCAGGCAAGGCCGACAGCCAGCACTAAGGAGAGGGATAGAAGACATGGCTGCAAAGAGCCTTCTCACCCACCTTCTTCTGCTGGTTTCAGACGAGGCTAATCAGCTGTTGCGGAAGCAGCAGCCAGCACTGTGGAGAGGGAGAGAAAAAAAGGCTGCGAAGCGATGCTCCAACCATACTCTGCCGCTGGTGTCAGGCAACACCGACACCCAGCACTAAGGACAGGGATAGAAGAAATGGCTGCAAAGAGCCTTCCCACTAACCTTCTTCTGCTGCTCGCCTCAGACGAGGCCAATAAGCTGTTGAGAAAACAGCAGCCAGCACTGTCAAGTGGAAAAGAAAAAAGGCTGCGAAGAGATGCTCCAACCATACTCTGCCACTGGTGTCAGGCAAGGCCGACACCCGGCACTTGGGAGTGGGATAGATAAAATGGCTGCAAAGAGCCCCTCCACTGACCTTCTTCTGCTGCTGGTTTCAGACGAGGCCAATCAGCTGTTGAGAAGACAGCAGCCAGCACTGCCAAGAGGAAAAGAAAAAAAGGCTGCGAAGAGATGCTCCAACCATACTCTGCCGCTGGTGTCAGGCAAGGCCGACAGCCAGCACTGGGGAGAGGGATAGAAGAAATGGCTGCAAAGAGCCTTCTCACCCACCTTCTTCTGCTGGTTTCAGACGAGGCTAATCAGCTGTTGAGGAGGCAGCAGCCAGCACTGGGGTGAGGGATAGAAGAGATGGCTGCAAAGAGACTTCTCACCCACCTTCTTCTGCTGGTTTCAGACGAGGCTAATCAGCTGTTGAGGAGGCAGCAGCCAGCACTGTGGAGAGGGAGAGAAAAAAAGGCTGCGAAGCGATGCTCCAACCATACTCTGCCGCTGGTGTCTGGCAAGGCCGACACAGGGCATTGCAGAGAGGGATAGAAGAAATGGCTGCAAAGAGCCTCCCCAGCCACCTTCTCCTGGTGGTTTCAGACGAAGCACATCATTTATTGAGGAGACAACAGCCAGCTCTGTCAAAAGGAAAAGAAAAAAAGGCTGCGAAGCGATGCTCCAACCATACTCTGCCGCTGGTGTCAGGCAACACCAACACCCAGCACTAAGGACAGGCATAGAAGACATGGCTGCAAAAAGCCTTCTCACCCACCTTCTCCTGGTGGTTGCAGGCGAAGCCAATCAGCTGACAAGAAGGAAGGGCCCAGTACTGTAGAGAGGAGGAGAAAAAAAGGCTGCGAAGACCTGCTCCAACCATACTCTGCCACTGGTGTCAGGGAAGGCCGGCACCCCGCATTTGGGAGTGGGATAGATGAAATGGCTGCAAAGATCCTTCCCACTCACCTTCTTCTGCTGCTGGTTTCAGACGAGGCCAATCAGCTGTTGAGAAGACAGCAGCCAGCACTGTCAAGAGGAAAAGAAAAACAGGCTGCGAAGAGATGCTTCAACCATACTCTACCGCTGGTGTCAGGCAAGGCCGACACCCGGCACTTGGGAGTGGGATAGATGAAATGGCTGCAAAGAGCCCCTCCACTGACCTTCTTCTGCTGCTGGTTTCAGACGAGGCCAATCAGCTGTTGAGAAGACAGCAGCCAGCACTGCCAAGAGGATAAGAAAAAAAGGCTGCGAAGCGATGCTCCAACCATACTCTGCCGCTGGTGTCAGGCAAGGCCGACAGCCAGCACTAAAAAGAGGGATAGAAGACATGGCTGCAAAGAGCCTTCTTACGCACCTTCTTCTGCTGGTTTCAGACGAGGCTAATCAGCTGTTCAGGAGGCAGCAGCCAGCACTGTGGAGAGAGAGAGAAAAAAAGGCTGCGAAGCGATGCTCCAACCATACTCTGCCGCTGGTCTCAGGCAACACCGACACCTGGCACTGCAGAGAGGGATAGAAGAAATGGCTGCAAAGAGCCTCCCCAGCCACCTTCTCCTGGAGGTTTCAGACGAAGCACATCATTTATTGAGGAGACAACAGCCAGCACTGTCAAAAGGAAAAGAAAAAAAGGCTGCAAAGCGCTACTCCAGCCATACTCTTCCGCTGGTGTCAGGCAACACCGACACCCAGCACTAAGGAGAGGGATAGAAGAAATGGCTGCAAAGATCCTTCCCATACACCTTCTTCTGCTGGTTTCAGACGAGGCCAATCAGCTGTTAGGAAGACAGCAGCCATTACTGTCAAGAGGAAAAGAAAAAAAGGCTGCGAAGAGATGCTCCAACCATACTCTACCCCTGGTGTCTGGCAAAGCCGACAGCCAGCACTAACAAGAGGGATAGAAGACACGGCTGCAAAGAGCCTCCCCACTCACCTTCTCCTGGTGGTTGCAGGCGAAGCCGATCAGCTGACAAGAAGGAAGGGCCCAGTACTGTGGAGAGGAGGAGAAAAAAAGGCTGCGAAGACCTGCTCCAACCATACTCTGCCACTGGTGTCAGGCAAGGCCGACACCCGGCACTTGGGAGTGGGATAGATGAAATGGCTGCAAAGAGCCCCTCCACTGACCTTCTTCTGCTGCTGGTTTCAGACGAGGCCAATCAGCTGTTGAGAAGACAGCAGCCAGCACTGCCAAGAGGAAAAGAAAAAAAGGCTGCGAAGAGATGCTCCAACCATACTCTGCCGCTGGTGTCAGGCAAGGCCGACAGCCAGCACTAACAAGAGGGATAGAAGACATGGCTGCAAAGAGCCTTCTCACCCACCTTCTTCTGCTGGTTTCAGACGAGGCTAATCAGCTGTTGATGAGGAAGCAGCCAGCACTGTGGAGAGGGAGAGAAAAATGCTGCGAAGAGATGCTCTAACCATACTCTGCCGCTGGTGTCAGGCAAGGCCGACAGCCAGCACTAACAAGAGGGATAGAAGACATGGCTGCAAAGAGCCTTCTTACGCACCTTCTTCTGCTGGTTTGAGACGAGGCTAATCAGCTGTTGAGGAGGCAGCAGCCAGCACTGTGGAGAGGGAGAGAAAAAAAGGCTGCGAAGCGATGCTCCAACCATACTCTGCCGCTGGTGTCTGGCAAGGCCGACACAGGGCATTGCAGAGAGGGATAGAAGAAATGGCTGCAAAGAGCCTCCCCACCCACCTTCTCCTGGTGGTTTCAGACGAAGCACATCATTTATTGAGGAGACAACAGCCAGCACTGTCAAAAGAAAAAGAAAAAAAGGCTGCGAAGCGATGCTCCAACCATACTCTACCGCTGGTGTCAGGCAACACCAACACCCAGCACTAAGGACAGGCATAGAAGACATGGCTGCAAAGAGCCTTCTCACCCACCTTCTTCTGCTGGTTTCAGACGGGGCTAATCAGCTGTTGTGGAGGCAGCAGCCAGCACTGTGGAGAGGGAGAGAAAAAAAGGCTGCGAAGAGATGCTCCAACCATACTCTGCCGCTGGTGTCTGGCAAGGCCAACACCCAGAACTGGAGAAAGGGATAGAAGAAGTGGCTGCAAAGAGCCTCCCCACCCACCTTCTTCTCCTAGTTCTGTCTGGCGAGGCCAATCAGCTGACAAGAAGGAAGGTCCCAGTACTGTAGAGAGGGAGAAAAGAAAAGGCTGCGAAGCGCCGCTCCAACCATACTCTTCTGCTGGTGTCAGGCAGGGCCGACACCCAGCACTAAGGACAGGGATAGAAGAAATGGCTGCAAAGAGCCTCCCAACTCACCTTCTTCTTCTGCTGGTTTCAGACGAGGCCAATCACCTGTTGAGAAGACAGCAGCCAGCACTGCCAAGAGGAAAAGAAAAAAAGGCTGCGAAGAGATGCTCCAACCATACTCTACCTCTGGTGTCAGGCAAGGCCGACAGCCAGCACTAACAAGAGGGCTGGAAGACATGGCTGCAAAGAGCCTTCTCACCCACCTTCTTCTGCTGGTTTCAGACGAGGCTAATCAGCTGTTGAGGAGGCAGCAGCCAGCACTGTGGAGAGGGAGAGAAAAAAAGGCTGCGAAGCGATGCTCCAACCATACTCTGCCGCTGGTGTCTGGCAAGGCCGACACCCAGCACTAAGGATAAGGATAGAAGAAATGGCTGCAAAGAGCCCCTCCACTGACCTTCTTCTCCTGGTTTCAGACGAGGCCAATCCGCTGTTAGGAAGACAGCAGCAGTCTGCACTGTCAAGAGGAAAAGAAAAAAAGGCTGCGAAGCGATGCTCCAACCATACTCTTCCGCTGGTGTCAGACAAGGCCGACACCCAGCACTAAGGAGAGGGATAGAAGAAATGGCTGCAAAGATTCTTCCCACTCACCTTCTTCTGCTGGTTTCAGACGAGGCCTATCAGCTGTTAGGAAGACAGCAGCCATCACTGTCAAGAGGAAAAGAAAAAAAGGCTGCGAAGAGATGCTCCAACCATACTCTACCCCTGGTGTCAGGCAAGGCCGACAGCCAGCACTAAGGAGAGGGATAGAAGAAATGGCTGCAAAGAGCCTTCTCACGCACCTTCTTCTGCTGGTTTCAGACGAGGCTAATCAGCTGTTGAGGAGGCAGCAGCCAGCACTGTGGAGAGGGAGAGAAAAAAATGCTGCGAAGCGATGCTCCAACCATACTCTGCCGCTGGTGTCTGACAACACCGACACAGGGCATTGCAGAGAGGGATAGAAGAAATGGCTGCAAAGAGCCCCTCCACTGACCTTCTTCTCCTGGTTTCAGACGAGGCCAATCCGCTGTTAGGAAGACAGCAGCCAGCACTGTCAAGAGGAAAAGAAAAAAAGGCTGCGAAGCGATGCTCCAACCATACTCTTCCGCTGGTGTCAGGCAAGGCGAACAGCCAGCACTAAGGAGAGGGATAGAAAACATGGCTGCAAAGAGCCTCCCCACTCACCTTCTCCTGGTGGTTGCAGGCGAAGCCGATCAGCTGACAAGAAGGAAGGGCCCAGTACTGTGGAGAGGAGGAGAAAAAAAGGCTGCGAAGACCTGGTCCAACCATACTCTGCCACTGCTGTCAGGCAAGGCCGACACCCGGCACTTGGGAGTGGGATAGATGAAATGGCTGCAAAGAGCCCCTCCGCTGACCTTCTTCTGCTGCTGTTTTCAGACGAGGCCAATCAGCTGCTGAGAAGACAGCAGCCAGCACTGCCAAGAGGAAAAGAAAAAAAGGCTGCGAAGAGATGCTCCAACCATACTCTACCGCTGGTGTCAGGCAAGGCCGACAGCCAGCACTAACAAGAGGGATAGAAGACATGGCTGCAAAGAGCCTTCTCACGCACCTTCTTCTGCTGGTTTCAGACGAGGCTAATCAGCTGTTGAGGAGGCAGCAGCCAGCACTGTGGAGAGGGAGAGAAAAAAAGGCTGCGAAGCGATGCTCCAACCATACTCTGCCGCTGGTGTCTGGCAAGGCCGACACAGGGCATTGCAGAGAGGGATAGAAGAAATGGCTGCAAAGAGCCTCCCCACCCACCTTCTCCTGGTGGTTTCAGACGAAGCACATCATTTATTGAGGAGACAGCAGCCAGCACTGTCAAAAGGAAAAGAAAAAAAGGCTGCGAAGCGATGCTCCAACCATACTCTACCGCTGGTGTCAGGCAACACCAACACCCAGCACTAAGGACAGGCATAGAAGACATGGCTGCAAAGAGCCTTCTCACCCACCTTCTTCTGCTGGTTTCAGACGAGGCTAATCAGCTGTTGTGGAGGCAGCAGCCAGCACTGTGGAGAGGGAGAGAAAAAAAGGCTGCGAAGAGATGCTCCAACCATACTCTGCCGCTGGTGTCTGGCAAGGCCAACACCCAGAACTGGAGAAAGGGATAGAAGAAGTGGCTGCAAAGAGCCTCCCCACCCACCTTCTTCTCCTAGTTCTGTCTGGCGAGGCCAATCAGCTGACAAGAAGGAAGGTCCCAGTACTGTAGAGGGGAGAAAAGAAAAGGCTGCGAAGCGCCGCTCCAACCATACTCTGCCGCTGGTGTCAGGCAGGGCCGAAACCCAGCACTAAGGACAGGGATAGAAGAAATGGCTGCAAAGAGCCTCCCAACTCACCTTCTTCTTCTGCTGGTTTCAGACGAGGCCAATCACCTGTTGAGAAGACAGCAGCCAGCACTGTCAAGAGGAAAAGAAAAAAAGGCTGCGAAGAGATGCTCCAACCATACTCTACCGCTGGTGTCAGGCAAGGCCGACAGCCAGCACTAACAAGAGGGATAGAAGACATGGCTGCAAAGAGCCTTCTCACCCACCTTCTTCTGCTGGTTTCAGACGAGGCTAATCAGCTGTTGAGGAGGCAGCAGCCAGCACTGTGGAGAGGGAGAGAAAAAAAGGCTGCGAAGCGATGCTCCAACCATACTCTGCCGCTGGTGTCTGGCAAGGCCGACACCCAGCACTAAGGATAAGGATAGAAGAAATGGCTGCAAAGAGCCCCTCCACTGACCTTCTTCTCCTGGTTTCAGACGAGGCCAATCAGCTGTTGGGAAGACAGCAGCCAGCACTGTCAAGAGGAAAAGAAAAAAAGGCTGCGAAGCGATGCTCCAACCATACTCTTCCGCTGGTGTCAGGCAAGGCCAACAGCCAGCACTAAGGAGAGGGATAGAAGACATGGCTGCAAAGAGCCTCCCCACCCACCTTCTCCTGGTGGTTGCAGGCGAAGCCGATCAGCTGACAAGAAGGAAGGGCCCAGTACTGTGGAGAGGAGGAGAAAAAAAGGCTGCGAAGACCTGCTCCAACCATACTCTGCCACTGGTGTCAGGCAAGGCCGACACCCGGCACTTGGGAGTGGGATAGATGAAATGGCTGCAAAGAGCCCCTCCACTGACCTTCTTCTGCTGCTGGTTTCAGACGAGGCCAATCAGCTGTTGAGAAGACAGCAGCCAGCACTGTCAAGAGGAAAAGAAAAAAAGGCTGCGAAGAGATGCTCCAACCATACTCTACCGCTGGTGTCAGGCAAGGCCGACAGCCAGCACTAACAAGAGGGATAGAAGACATGGCTGCAAAGAGCCTTCTCACGCACCTTCTTCTGCTGGTTTCAGACGAGGCTAATCAGCTGTTGAGGAGGCAGCAGCCAGCACTGTGGAGAGGGAGAGAAAAAAAGGCTGCGAAGCGATGCTCCAACCATACTCTGCCGCTGGTGTCTGTCAAGGCCGACACCCAGCACTAAGGATAAGGATAGAAGAAATGGCTGCAAAGAGCCCCTCCACTGACCTTCTTCTCCTGGTTTCAGACGAGGCCAATCCGCTGTTAGGAAGACAGCAGCCAGCACTGTCAAGAGGAAAAGAAAAAAAGGCTGCGAAGCGATGCTCCAACCATACTCTTCCGCTCGTGTCAGGCAAGGCCAACAGCCAGCACTAAGGAGAGGGATAGAAGACATGGCTGCAAAGAGCCTTCTCACGCACCTTCTTCTGCTGGTTTCAGACGAGGCTAATCAGCTGTTGAGGAGGCAGCAGCCAGCACTGTGGAGAGGAAGAGAAAAAAAGGCTGCGAAGCGATGCTCCAACCATACTCTGCCGCTGGTGTCTGGCAATACCGACACAGGGCATTGCAGAGAGGGATAGAAGAAATGGCTGCAAAGAGCCTCCCCAGCCACCTTCTCCTGGTGGTTTCAGACGAAGCACATCATTTATTGAGGAGACAACAGCCAGCACTGTCAAAAGGAAAAGAAAAAAAGGCTGCGAAGCGATGCTCCAACCATACTCTGCCGCTGGTGTCAGGCAACACCAACACCCAGCACTAAGGACAGGCATAGAAGACATGGCTGCAAAGAGCCTTCTCACCCACCTTCTTCTGCTGGTTTCAGACGAGGCTAATCAGCTGTTGTGGAGGCAGCAGCCAGCACTGTGGAGAGGGAGAGAAAAAAAGGCTGCGAAGAGATGCTCCAACCATACTCTGCCGCTGGTGTCTGGCAAGGCCAACACCCAGAACTGGAGAAAGGGATAGAAGAAGTGGCTGCAAAGAGCCTCCCCACCCACCTTCTTCTCCTAGTTCTGTCTGGCGAGGCCAATCAGCTGACAAGAAGGAAGGTCCCAGTACTGTAGAGAGGGAGAAAAGAAAAGGCTGCGAAGCGCCGCTCCAACCATACTCTGCCGCTGGTGTCAGGCAGGGCCGAAACCCAGCACTAAGGACAGGGATAGAAGAAATGGCTGCAAAGAGCCTCCCAACTCACCTTCTTCTTCTGCTGGTTTCAGACGAGGCCAATCACCTGTTGAGAAGACAGCAGCCAGCACTGCCAAGAGGAAAAGAAAAAAAGGCTGCGAAGAGATGCTCCAACCATACTCTACCGCTGGTGTCAGGCAAGGCCGACAGCCAGCACTAACAAGAGGGATAGAAGACATGGCTGCAAAGAGCCTTCTCACGCACCTTCTTCTGCTGGTTTCAGACGAGGCTAATCAGCTGTTGAGGAGGCAGCAGCCAGCACTGTGGAGAGGGAGAGAAAAAAAGGCTGCGAAGCGATGCTCCAACCATACTCTGCCGCTGGTGTCTGGCAAGGCCGACACCCAGCACTAAGGATAAGGATAGAAGAAATGGCTGCAAAGAGCCCCTCCACTGACCTTCTTCTCCTGGTTTCAGACGAGGCCAATCCGCTGTTAGGAAGACAGCAGCCAGCACTGTCAAGAGGAAAAGAAAAAAAGGCTGCGAAGCGATGCTCCAACCATACTCTTCCGCTGGTGTCAGGCAAGGCCAACAGCCAGCACTAAGGAGAGGGATAGAAGACATGGCTGCAAAGAGCCTCCCCACTCACCTTCTCCTGGTGGTTGCAGGCGAAGCCGATCAGCTGACAAGAAGGAAGGGCCCAGTACTGTGGAGAGGAGGAGAAAAAAAGGCTGCGAAGACCTGCTCCAACCATACTCTGCCACTGGTGTCAGGCAAGGCCGACACCCGGCACTTGGGAGTGGGATAGATGAAATGGCTGCAAAGAGCCCCTCCACTGACCTTCTTCTGCTGCTGGTTTCAGACGAGGCCAATCAGCTGTTGAGAAGACAGCAGCCAGCACTGTCAAGAGGAAAAGAAAAAAAGGCTGCGAAGAGATGCTCCAACCATACTCTACCGCTGGTGTCAGGCAACACCAACACCCAGCACTAAGGACAGGCATAGAAGACATGGCTGCAAAGAGCCTTCTCACCCACCTTCTTCTGCTGGTTTCAGACGAGGCTAATCAGCTGTTGTGGAGGCAGCAGCCAGCACTGTGGAGAGGGAGAGAAAAAAAGGCTGCGAAGAGATGCTCCAACCATACTCTGCCGCTGGTGTCTGCAACCACACGCATGAAGGATAGAAGAAATGCTGCAAAGACCCCCCACACCTTCTCTTGTCAGCGAGCATCATAAGACACAGCCACACTGTCAAAGAAAAGAAAAAAAGCTGCGAAGGATCTCCAACCATACTCTCCGCTGTGTCAGCAACCACACCAGCACTAAAAGATAGAAGACACCAAAACCTCTCACCCACCTTCTTCTGCTGGTTTCAACGAGGCTAATCAGCTGTTGAGGAGGCAGCAGCCAGCACTGTGGAGAGGGAGAGAAAAAAAGGCTGCGAAGCGATGCTCCAACCATACTCTGCCGCTGGTGTCTGGCAAGGCCACACCCAGCTAAGGATAAGGATAGAAGAAATGGCTGCAAAGAGCCCCTCCACTGACCTTCTTCTCCTGGTTTCAGACGAGGCCAATCGTGTTGAAGACAGCAGCCACACTGTCAAGAGGAAAAGAAAAAAGGCTGCGAAGCGATGCTCCAACCATACTCTCCGCTGGTGTCAGGCAAGGCCAACACCCAGCACTAAGGAGAGGGATAGAAGACATGGCTGCAAAGAGCCTCCCCACTCACCTTCTCCTGGTGGTTTCAGGCGAAGCCGATCAGCTGACAAGAAGGAAGGGCCCAGTACTGTGGAGAGGAGGAGAAAAAAAGGCTGCGAAGACCTGCTCCAACCATACTCTGCCACTGGTGTCAGGCAAGGCCGACACCCGGCACTTGGGAGTGGGATAGATGAAATGGCTGCAAAGAGCCCCTCCACTGACCTTCTTCTGCTGCTGGTTTCAGACGAGGCCAATCAGCTGTTGAGAAGACAGCAGCCAGCACTGTCAAGAGGAAAAGAAAAAAAGGCTGCGAAGAGATGCTCCAACCATACTCTACCGCTGGTGTCAGGCAAGGCCAACAGCCAGCACTAAGGAGAGGGATAGAAGACATGGCTGCAAAGAGCCTTCTCACCCACCTTCTTTTGCTGGTTTCAGACGAGGCTAATCAGCTGTTGATGAGGCAGCAGTCAGCACTGTGGAGAGGGAGAGAAAAAAAGGCTGCGAAGTAATGCTCCAACCATACTCTGCCGCTGGTCTCAGGCAACACCGACACCTGGCACTGCAGAGAGGGATAGAAGAAATGGCTGCAAAGAGCCTCCCCAGCCACCTTCTCCTGGAGGTTTCAGACGAAGCACATCATTTATTGAGGAGACAACAGCCGGCACTGTCAAAAGGAAAAGAAAAAAAGGCTGCGAAGCGCTACTCCAGCCATACTCTGCCGCTGGTGTCAGGCAACACCGACACCCAGCACTAAGGACAGGGATAGAAGAAATGGCTGCAAAGAGCCTTCCCACTAACCTTCTTCTGCTGCTCGCTTCAGACTAGGCATATCAGCTGTTGAGAAAACAGCAGCCAGCACTGTCAAGTGGAAAAGAAAAAAAGGCTGCGAAGAGATGCTCCAACCATACTCTGCCGCTGGTGTCAGGCAAGGCCGACAGCCAGAACTGGGGAGAGGGATAGAAGACATGGCTGCAAAGAGACTTCTCACCCACCTTCTTCTGCTGGTTTCAGACGAGGCTAATCAGCTGTTGAGGAGGCAGCAGCCAGCACTGTGGAGAGGGAGAGAAAAAAAGGCTGCGAAGCGATGCTCCAACCATACTCTTCCGCTGGTGTCAGACAAGGCCGACACCCAGCACTAAGGAGAGGGATAGAAGAAATGGCTGCAAAGATCCTTCCCACTCACCTTCTTCTGCTGGTTTCAGACGAGGCCTATCAGCTGTTAGGAAGACAGCAGCCATCACTGTGAAGAGGAAAGGAAAAAAAGGCTGCGAAGAGATGCTCCAACCATACTCTACCCCTGGTGTCAGGCAAGGCCGACAGCCAGCACTAACAAGAGGGATAGAAGACATGGCTGCAAAGAGCCTTCTCACCCACCTTCTTCTGCAGGTTTCACACGAGGCTAATCAGCTGTTGATGAGGCAGCAGCCAGCACTGTGGAGAGGGAGAGAAAAAAAGGCTGCGAAGAGATGCTCCAACCATACTCTGCCGCTGGTGTCAGGCAAGGCCAACAGCCAGCACTAAGGAGAGGGATAGAAGACATGGCTGCAAAGAGCCTCCCCACTCACCTTCTCCTGGTGGTTGCAGGCGAAGCTGATCAGCTGACAAGAAGGAAGGGCCCACTACTGTGGAGAGGAGGAGAAAAAAAGGCTGCGAAGACCTGCTCCAACCATACTCTGCCACTGGAGTCAGGCAAGGCCGACACCCGGCACTTGGAAGTGGGATAGATGAAATGGCTGCAAAGAGCCCCTCCACTGACCTTCTTCTGCTGCTGGTTTCAGACGAGGCTAATCAGCTGTTGAGGAGGCAGCAGACAGCACTGTGGAGAGGGAGAGAAAAAAAGGCTGCGAAGAGATGCTCCAACCATACTCTGCCGCTGGTGTCTGGCAACACCGACACAGGGCATTGCAGAGAGGGATAGAAGAAATGGCTGCAAAGAGCCTCCCCACCCACCTTCTCCTGGTGGTTTCAGACGAAGCACATCATTTATTGAGGAGACAGCAGCCAGCACTGTCAAAAGGAAAAGAAAAAAAGGCTGCGAAGCGATGCTCCAACCATACTCTGCCGCTGGTGTCAGGCAAGGCCGACAGCCAGCACTAAGGAGAGGGATAGAAGACATGGCTGCAAAGAGCCTTCTCACCCACCTTCTTCTGCTGGTTTCAGACGAGGATAATCAGCTGTTGAGGAGGCAGCAGCCAGCACTGTGGAGAGGGAGAGAAAAAAAGGCTGTGAAGAGATGCTCCAACCATACTCTACCGCTGGTGTCAGGCAAGGTCGACAGCCAGCACTAAGGAGAGGGATAGAAGACATGGCTGCAAAGAGCCTTCTCACGCACCTTCTTCTGCTGGTTTCAGACGAGGCTAATCAGCTGTTGAGGAGGCAGCAGCCAGCACTGTGGAGAGGGAGAGAAAAAAAGGCTGCGAAGCGATGCTCCAACCATACTCTGCCGCTGGTGTCTGGCAAGGCCGACACCCAGAACTAAGGATAAGGACAGAAGAAATGGCTGCAAAGAGCCCCTCCACTGACCTTCTTCTCCTGGTTTCAGACGAGGCCAATCCGCTGTTAGGAAGACAGCAGCCAGCACTGTCAAAAGGAAAAGAAAAAAAGGCTGCGAAGCGATGCTCCAACCATACTCTGCCGCTGGTGTGAGGCAACACCGACACCCAGCACTAAGGATAGGGATAGAAGAAATGGCTGCAAAGATCCTTCCCACTCACCTTCTTCTTCTGCTGGTTTCAGACGAGGCCAATCACCTGTTGAGAAGACAGCAGCCAGCACTGTCAAAAGGAAAAGAAAAAAAGGCTGCGAAGCGATGCTCCAACCATACTCTTCTGCTGGTGTCAGGCAGGGCCGACACCCAGCACTAAGGACAGGGATAGAAGAAATGGCTGCAAAGAGCCTCCCAACTCACCTTCTTCTTCTGCTGGTTTCAGATGAGGCTAATCAGCTGTTGGGAAGACAGCAGCCATCACTGTCAAAAGGAAAAGAAAAAAAGGCTGCGAAGAGATGCTCCAACCGTACTCTACCGCTGGTGTCAGGCAAGGCCAAGAGCCAGCACTAACAAGAGGGATAGAAGACATGGCTGCAAAGAGCCTTCTCACCCACCTTCTTCTGCTGGTTTCAGACGAGGCTAATCAGCTGTTGATGAGGCAGCAGCCAGCACTGTGGAGAGGGAGAGAAAAATGCTGCGAAGAGATGCTCTAACCATACTCTTCCGCTGGTGTCAGGCAAGGCCAACAGCCAGCACTAAGGAGAGGGATAGAAGACATGGTTCCAAAGAGCCTCCCCACTCACCTTCTCCTGTTTGTTGCAGGCGAAGCCGATCAGCTGACAAGAAGGAAGGGCCCAGTACTGTGGAGAGGAGGAGAAAAAAAGGCTGCGAAGACCTGCTCCAACCATACTCTGCCACTGGTGTCAGGCAAGGCCGACACCCGGCACTTGGGAGTGGGATAGATGAAATGGCTGCAAAGAGCCCCTCCACTGACCTTCTTCTGCTGCTGGTTTCAGACGAGGCCAATCAGCTGTTGAGAAGACAGCAGCCAGCACTGCCAAGAGGAAAAGAAAAAAAGGCTGCGAAGAGATGCTCCAACCATACTCTGCCGCTGGTGTCAGGCAAGGCCGAAACCTAGCACTAAGAACAGGGATAGAAGAAATTGCTGCAAAGATCCTTCCCACCCACCTTCTCCTGGTGGTTTCAGACGAGGCCAATCAGCT